>CM041776.1:151355465-151402744 GCA_023374045.1 Limonium bicolor | reverse complement strand
CTAAGTGAGCAGTTATGGAAAGGTTAACCACTGACCAGTGTGGAGATACCTTGTTGTCGGGAAAACGTTTCAACCGTTGGAACCGATAAGTGTGTAAGCATAATGCTAATGATGTTCGTGTGAATTCAGATGTCAGGTAGACCGAGAGGTAGAGGCCGCGGAAGTGGTACTGGAGATGCGGATGACCAGGGCGAAAATACTACGGCTCAGGTTATGGCCGAAGCTGTAGCGGCCGCCGTAGCCCAAATGGTTCCACAACTTGTAGCTGCAATTCAGCATGGGCAACAGCCCGAAGTTCAACCACCACCGCTACCGCCACGAGAGACCAACTGGGTCAAGGCATTGGCAGATCTTAGACCCCCGTCATTTCATGGGGAGACCGACCCACGTAAGCTGGAGGCGTACATCTCCGAGTTGGAGACCGCCTACGAGACCTTGGATGTGCCTGCTGGGGCCAAGGTCCGTCTTGCCGCTTACTACTTGAAGGGTTCGGCACAGAGTTGGTGGAAACTTGTGAGAGAGGACCGGATGGCGGATCCTCAGTTTGGTTGGAGGGAGTACACGACACTACTGCGAGCCAAATACTACCCTGTGCATGTTCAAGAGGCCAAGCGCCTGGAGCTGGATAGTCTGAGGCAAGGGGACAAGATGTCGGTTGATGAGTACTACACTGCATTCACCGGTCTTATCCACCTGTTACCGGACCTGGGATACTCGAACCAGGTGCTGGTAAACCGTTTCTACAACGGTCTCAGCCACCGTCTTCGCTATGGGATGGGGCCAGCTGAGTATACTACCTTGCAGGTAATTTAAATGAAGTGTGATGTGAATAAGTGTAATCCATAAGTGAATATTAATGTGAGTTTGTGAGTATGTTTTGCGGGGCATGACTGACATCCTAAGTTCAGGAGTGCTATCATGCCGCTGCTAAGGTTGAGATTACCGTCCGTCTGAGGGACGAGGAGAATGCGCACAAGCGCAAGGCCACGAGCGAGGGCCAGAGTCCGCAGGGGTACGGGGGAGGAAAGAAGAAGAAAAAGCCTTATTCCCAGCCCCAGAAGAGTCAGCACCAGGGTGACAAGGGCCAAGCCCAAACCACCACAGCTGAGGAGCCACTGAAGCTCACATATGCTTACGCGGCGAAACCCCTACGCTCTTACCCACCTAAGGCTAGCACGGGTTCTGGACCGGAGCGCCACTACTACTGTAAGTGGTGTAACGGAGACCACCCCGGCAAGAACTGCAAAGGAAACGACGTATAGTGTCGTTACTGCGAGAAGTGGGGTCACCGTGACTATGAGTGTTATCGGAACCCCAACAGCAGAGTCAACAAGCCCAAGGGGCAGTGGAAGGGTAAGGCCACAACGACTATTGATGGCCCGAAGACGGCTAACCAGCCACCCACAGATCAGAGGCACACTGATTCCCAGAAGGGGAAGGGGTCAGGGTCCAGCAAGGCCGCCCTGAATGTGGTGGACCGGTCAGAGGCGCCAGGGCCCTCTTCTAGACCAGGTACCGCCTAAACTGTTGAATGAAATAAGTGATTGCATACCGCATTTCATGCATGTGTGTACTAGTGAGTCCAAGTGTATTATCATGTAAGTAAAGAGTTAAAGTATAGTGTGAAAGTCACCTAATTAGGTAATTCTAAACTTAAAGGAACCTTCAATATATGTTATCCAATCCCACCCACACCAAACCCTGAAGAAACCACCATCAACATCACCGACTTCCCAATGGAGCAATGTCAGGTTATCCAGCCAGGTATGATACTCTTAAATGGATACCTGACACTGGAAGCGCAAGTCCATATCATCAGACGATGCAATGAACTTGGAGCAACACCTGGAGGTTTCTACACACCTGAATACCCGAGCGGATCAAGAATGAAATTGAAGATGATGTGCATGGGTAAGGACTGGAATCCTTACACCAAGTCATATCAAGAAGTGCGAGCTGAAGACGGAGCAACTGTACCGATGATACCTGAGGAGTTCGTTGCGGTCGTTAATCACGCCGTGGGAATTGCTCAGCAAGTTGAAAAGGATTCAATTCCAAGTGTTAAAGCAGATTTGTGTATTGTGAACTTCTACCAGAAAGGTGGACGATTAGGTTTACACCAAGATAAGGACGAGTCACCCGAGTCTCTAAGTAAGGGAGTACCCGTGGTGTCTTGGTCCATTGGTGATACCGCAGTATTTGTGTATGGCGAGCAGAAGCGTGCTGATCTCGCAAAGAAGTTACTACTAAAATCAGGAGATGTGTTAATCATGGGTGGGCAGTCAAGGATGCTATATCATGGCATCAGAAAGATCAAACTGAATACCGCACCGTCGGCAGTGATCAATGCCACACATGAAACCCGGACGTTTGAATTTGACCTTCAGACAGTTTTAAAGCCTTGTATAATTATGTAATGTGATAAGGATGTTGTATATGTGTTAAGTTATGTCGACAGTGTAAACCAACAATGATGTAAGAAGAGTGTGTTAATGAATAAAGTGGAATTGTTGAAGTATGTCAACCGTGTTGTTACCCAATACTTATTAGTTTGCCAATGAATTAGGCTGTGCTCTCGGAACGGGAGGTACACTGAGTGTCTGCAATGAGGCAGAAGCCGGCAAGAGCGGCACAATCCTCACCGGTACCTTTCCAGTCAATGGCGTGGACGCTTCGATCTTGTTCGACTCCGGAGCCTCACACACATTTATTTCGCTATCTTTTGCGAAGAGGCTGGGGTTAGACGGTGATGAGATGCCAGACTTCCTAGTCACTCTCCCTTCGAAAGAGCGGATCAGGTGTACCCGCTACCACCGAGATGTTGTTGTACGAATCAGAGGTGAAGAGTTTCCGATCGACTTGATAGAGTTCGACGGACTTGGTTTTGATGTGATTGTCGGGATGAACTGGTTGGAGCGGTACAAGGGCAGAATCCTGTGTGCCGAGCATCGTCTGCTTCTTCGGAGTCCATCTTGGGTTACTATATCTTACCGCCAGAGGCCCAGGGAGCCTTCGACTCAGATCATCACCGCCATGGCTATGTGTCGTGAACTACGACGAGGGAGTGATGTATACCTCTGCTATGTCCAGGACATAGAGAGAGACCCAAAATTTAGTCCTGAAGTGCCAGTAGTGTCGGAGTTTCCTGATGTATTTCCTAAGGAACTGTCGGGCATGCCACCAGCACGGGAAGTGGAGTTTGAAATTGATTTGGTTCCGGGCACCGGACCAATTGCGAAGGCGCCCTATCGTATGGCTCCAGCAGAGATGACAGAGCTCAAGGAGCAGCTGAGAGACCTACTCGACAAGGGGTTTATCCGCCCTAGCGTTTCACCATGGGGAGCGCCGGTCCTCTTCGTGAAGAAGAAGGACGGTAGTCTCCGCCTGTGTTTGACTATCGAGAACTGAATGCAGTTACGGTGAAGAACCGTTACCCTTTACCACGCATCGACGACCTATTTGATCAGTTGAGGGGAGCATCAGTATTCTCCAAGATAGATCTACGGTCCGGATATCATCAGATTGCCATCCGTGACAGTGACATTGAGAAGACAGCATTCAGGACCAGATATGGACACTATGAGTTTACGGTTATGCCGTTTGGGTTATCCAATGCACCAGCGAAGTTCATGGATTTAATGAACCGCTTGTTCCAAGATCAGTTGGACAAGTCTGTGGTAGTATTCATCGACGATATTCTTGTGTACTCAAAGTTGAGAGGTGAGCATGAAAGCCACCTGAGGAATGTGTTACAAACATTGAGGAAGAATCAGTTGTATGCTAAATTTTCGAAATGTGAGTTTTGGCTGAACCAAGTATCCTTTCTTGGTCATGTGATTTCTGAGGCCGGGATTGCTGTTGATCCGGCAAAGATTGATGCAGTGCGCACCTGGCCTAGGCCGAAGACAGTTACCGATATCAGGAGCTTCCTCGGTCTGGCAGGTTATTATAGGAGGTTTGTAAAGGACTTCTCCAGTGTCTCGAAGCCGATGACTTCCATAATGAAGAAGGATGCACCATTCGAGTGGACAGTCGACTGTGAGAGTTCTTTCCAGAGTCTCAAGGATGCTCTGACATCTGCACCAGTCCTGACTATACCAGACGGTCCAGATGGTTTTGAGGTCTATTGCGACGCATCAGGTAGAGGTATGGGTTGTGTGTTGATGCAACACGGGAAGGTCGTAGCTTACGCCTCCCGACAGCTGAAGAAGCATGAAGAGAACTACCCTACCCACGATTTAGAATTGGGTGCCATTGTCTTCGCACTGAAGATATGGCGACATTATTTGTATGGGGTAAGTGTGACAATTTATTCGGACCACAAAAGCTTGAAGTACTTGTTCACTCAGAAGGAGTTGAACATGAGGCAAAGAAGGTGGGTTGAGTTTCTAAACGACTACGACATTAATCTACAGTACAAAGAGGGTAAGGCAAATGTGGTAGCTGACGCATTGAGTCACCGAGCACACTCTCTCCATTTGCTAGTCTCTCATACTAGCTTGGTTGAAGAGGTGCGGAGTGCTCAGATGACGGATCAGTATATGTTGGAGATCAGGCAGAAGCTTATTGATGGCACATTCGAGGGTCAGAAGTATGACTTCAGACTCCACGATGATGACCTGATTAGGCTTAATGGCCGACTGTGTATACCGAGGAGTAGCGCTGAGTTGAAGGAGCGCATATTGAGTGAATCCCATTGTTCTACTACTTCGATTCACCCCGGAGCTTCAAAGATGTATAAGGGTATGAAAAGATATTTCTGGTGGACTGGAATGAAAAAAGATGTAAGTGATTATGTGTTGAGGTGTCTCACTTGCCAGAAGGTCAAGTTTAAGCACCGACGGCCTGGTGGTATGGTACAGCCAATGCCAGTGCCTGAGTGGAAGTTCCATGATATTTCTATGGACTTCGTAGTAGGGCTTCCGCCTACAAGGGGAGGTCTGAATATGATTTGGGTTATTGTTGACCGACTAACCAAGGTGGCTCGATTCATACCGATGAAGGACACCTGGAAAGTGGCAAAACTGGCAGAACTCTTTGACAGAGAGGTTGTAAGACATCATGGGATACCGAAAACGATTGTATCTGACAGAGATACCAGATTCTTATCGAGGTATTGGAAGTCTACGCGAGAAGCACTGGGTACCGAACTGAAATTGAGTACAGCGTTTCACCACAGACAGATGGCCAGAGTGAGCGCACCATCCAGACACTTGAGGATATGTTACGTGCATGTGCACTTGACTTTCAGACCAGCTGGATTGATAAGTTACATCTGATCGAGTTTAGTTACAACAACAGTTACCATGCTTCGATCAAGATGTCTCCCTTCCAGGCTTTGTACGGTAGACCATGCCGCACGCCGTTATGCTGGGATGAGTCGAGTGAGACGGTCATTATAGGACCAGAGTATCTAGAACAAGTTCAGGCGGAAGTTCGCCAGATCCGGGCAAACATGAAGGCAGCTCAGGATAGACAGAAGTCGTACGTAGATGTGCGCAGACGTGACCTGGAGTTCGCTGTGGGCGATCAGGTATTTTTGAGAGTATCCCCCATGAAGAGAGTATTTCGTTTTGGCCAGAAAGGCAAGTTGAGCCCAAAATATGTGGGGCCTTATGTTGTGACGGAGCGGATCGGCCCGGTAGCTTACAGACTTGATCTACCCGCCGAGCTGGGCAAGGTACATGATGTATTTCATGTGTCCCAATTGAAGAAGTATATGTCTCATCCGTCTCATGTGCTTCAGCCTGAAAGGCTAACCTTAGAGCCGACCATGCGATCAGTGGAGACTCCGGTACGGATTCTGGATAGCAAGACTCGAGACACTCGCCATAAGTCTGTGAGACTGGTGAAGGTTCTTTGGTCTAACCAGGACGTTGAGGAGGCCACTTGGGAGCTGGAAGACAAGATGAAGGCGAAGTACCCGTCATTGTTTACTTCTTAGTGTTTATGTGTATAGGGTACGGGGTGTACCCCTTTTAAGGGGGGTAGAGCCATTTCGGTTATGTGAGTACGACGTGTATTTAAATACATCGTCTATGTTATGTTGTCATATTACAGACCGTTGTGTCTGAATGATGTGGATGATGTTGTATGGACCTTGTGTCCAATGTTATGTACCCGATGTTATGTTGTATGGACCTTGTGTCCAATGTTATGTAAGAGTGTTGTTAATATTATTATGGAAGTATTGTTTATATGTATTCCCGTGTTCTAACATTAGGATATGTGGAAGTGTGAACTTTGAGGACAAAGTTCTTTTAAGGGGGATAGATTGAAATACCCCAAACCTTAGTATGTCATTTAAACACCTAAATGTGGTATATTAAGACTAAAAATAGTCTTAGAAACATTAGTAAACAATTTAAACCATAGAGAACACAAATAAATGCCTTAAAGTCAATTAGGGCTAAAATGTGCTCTAAGCTTGGGATGAGCTTGGTTAAGACCTAATGAACTTACCAAGATCTTATTTTTATACTAATGAACATATTAAACCAATTACCAAAGAAAACGAAGCTTGAAAACAAGTTAAAACACAAAATGTGCTTTAAGGAGTCTTAAAGCACATTTTTGAAAAATTGTCTTGTAAATGAGTTTTGAATGGCTAGATGTCCATCATTACTCTTTAATTAACATGTGTACTATATAGTATCACATTTGGAAGTCTATATCAATGGGAAATCAAAAATTTCACTTCTATGTGCCTTGTTTTATGAATAGTAACTTTAATAAGCTAGTTTATAACATATGTTATTATAAGTAACTAAATTGACAAACAAAGACTAAAATACCCCTAGACTACTAATGGGGGCCGGTTTTTATGGTGGTTACTCACCATACTTAAAAAAAAACTAGCTAAAGTAGTAAAGTAGAATACTATTTACTTTAACTACTTAATATCTCTTAAAAGACAAACTTATCTCATTCTCTCATTTTCTTCCTCATTTCACACGCCACCTAAGCTCTCTTCTATCTCTTCTTCATTCTCCATTTACGGTTTGCAATAGTACCACACACAATTCCATCTTTGACCACTTGTAATTCCTAGCTCACTTAACCAAATCAAAAACAAACACCACCATTCTCTTCCTCTCATCAAGCTCTTCACTTCTATCTTCTCAAAACTTCAAGACCACCATTTCGGTGCCATGGAGTTCCACCATTGATGGAGCTTGAGCTTATGTTTCTACATATTATTGATCTCCTTTGCTTCTAGGTAAGGAATCTCAAATAAAAACTTCATTTCCTCCATGTTTTGTTGTTGACCGAAAATGCCCATTGAAGGTGCTCTTTATATGGCTTTTTTTAGCTTCATTCCAACCTTTCAAGGACTAGGTGGAGTCCTCTCTTGGTATATATTCAAACTCTCTTCAAGTTCTAAGGTAAAACAATTATCTTGATGCTTTTGAAACAATGTACAATCTAGGGTTTACAATGAGATGAAGCTTAAAGCTTGAATACTCATTATGTTGTTTGTATAATGTTTAGAAGTTGACAAACAATCTAAAGCCTTGCCAATTTTAAACAAGGAAACAAGAAAGAAGTTTGTGAGGAAAAGAGGTAAATATGCTAACCTAATGTGGTTTAAAGTCTTAGGAGAAATGAGCTTGTATTGCTTATGAAAATGATCTAAGGAGCCAATGGGAAGTGACTTAGAAGAATGCTCTTAAGGGCCTAGTAAAAGGCATATGTGTTGTTGAGTGTATTTGCAGGTCAAAGGCAAATATATTGTGGAAATTCAGTGTTTATGATTTATGCATCTTAAGGGCCTAAGAGCCATGTTATTTAAGGGCCTAAGTGTCATGCAATTTAAGTTATGCACTATATTGTGGTGTAGTGCTATATGTGTGAAGTTTGTGTATAAGAAAGTGTTTGATGGATTTCTAGTGTTCTTGGTTGTTTGATGGTGAAAACAATGTGTTTTGGTTTAGTAATGTTCTAGGAGAACCTATGTCAAAATTTAGGTAATAAGCAAGAAGTTCTAAGGGTTTAAAATGAGTTTGATAAGTTAAGAAAATGTTTAGAATGGTTAAGTGCTTTCCTAGTGAAAGAAACATGCATTAAGGTGTTTAAAGATGTAAAAAAAAACTTAGGTGATGTTCTAGAGGATTTAGAATGCAAAATAATGCTTTGGGACATTTCAAGATTCTTGATGAGATTGTATTTAGGACTTGTGTATTGTTGGTGAAAAAGGGATGAGGTGGATTGTTATATGAGAAGCTATAAACTTGTAAAGATGTTTAAGAAATTGTTTAGGAAGAAAAGATGTTTGGGAGATGATGTAGTAGTGGTGAGGAAACATTATTGGCATAGTGGTTATCATAGGTATGAAACACCACTTAGAGAACCAAGGAGAAAATAACATAAGTGTTAGGAATTTCGGTATGGAATGAGTAAGTGTTAAGGAGATAGATAATGGATTTTATGGATGTTGTATGAGGGTTTGAGGGTACCAAATGATGTTAGGAAACATTAAGAGGCTTTAGGAGAATGTGAGCCTCGATTTTAAACCCTATCCTATGTTGAATAAAGTTGATTGGGATCTGATTGGGTTTTAGGTCCACTTATAGCCTAAGATTAATAACTATGTCATGTAACAATAATTATTGAAACCTAAGCTAGCTCACTGGAACCTATTATGAGTCGCCACCTAATTTTAACCTAGATCAAATTAGGAAAGGAGAGTTCGGGTTCGGGGGCTTGATATTCGACTTAATTAGGGTTCAATTACTTTCATTACCCTTCCTAGGTCGTTTTTCCTCTACTTAGTTTATTTACGGCTTATTACGAGTCGTTTTAACCTAAATGCGCGAGCTTCTTTTTTTTTTTTTTTAGCATTTTTTGACAGAGAATTAAAGTGAAAGGTGAAATTACCTAAACTAGGGTTTCGGAGGCAGAATTAGGTCAAATTTCGTTTCCGTCCGTAGCCACGGACCTAATGTCCGAAACCACGGACCCCAGTTAACCTAAATATACAGAAAAGGCGAGATTAAAGAAAAACAAAAATTTGCAAAGTCCGGGGCCACGGACAGGCTGTCCGTGGGCCCGGACATCATTAGAAAAACCTAAATTTTGAATTTTTAAAATCCCGCCGCCGTCCGTGGGTGTCCGTGGTCTCGGACAACGCGTCCGAGGTCCCGGACCATAGGTCCGAGGTCACGGACCACCCACGGACAGGGGTTTTCAGAAGGTTCCCGAGGGTGTTTTGAGCTCAAATTTTATGGGTGTGTAGCCTGAAAGATGTACAAGACGTTAGTGATTGAAAGTTTTCAATTTGAATTCGAATTAAGCACGAAACTTAGCAAACAAGTTATCTGACGAGGCTTAAATAAACAGCAATACAGAAGCCTACGAAGGTTAGTTTGAGCTCAAATTTCGAGGCAAGACAGATAACACCGTGGAGAATTAGGGAAGCTGAGTTTCTACCTGTTTTACCTTCGGATTCACAACGTTTCTTCACACCGGGATTCGTCGAGTGCTCCGTTGATGGTAGACCCGAAAGGACTTCGAACCAAGCTTCTGGTTGTTGGTTGTTCTTGCTGTTCTTCACGTTTTGGTGCTGTTTTGGTGGGGGTTTGATGATGGATGATGTTGTGGGAGTTGAAAAATGTGTTTTGGTGTTGATTTTGGTGAGATTTCGGTGTTTGATCGTGGCTCTGGGGTTCAAAACGTGGAGAGAGAGAGACGGCTGCCTTCTTTGAGAGTCTAGGGTTCTTTAGCTTCTTCGTTGATCATGGGATAAGGTTCCTTATATAGACCTCTTTAAAGATAGAAAAATCCGGTAAAAACCGAGATTTACCGACGTTTTAGCTCAAGGGCTTCCAAAAGGAATTTGATTATGAAATTTCACACATGGGTAAAGGATGATATTTCTGATTTTTCTAAAGTGGAATCGAATTTTTTGGATATTGGAATATTTTTAAATTCAATTTCTCGTCAGATTCAATCAGAAATTGCTAGAAAATTATTGGAAATTCGAAAAATCAAAATTCCAACGCCATTATGCTTAAAATGTCATCCTCCATCTTGGGTAAAAATTTCAAAGCATTTTGAATTGATTTGACCCTTATTTGGAGGAGAGAGAAAGCCTGTAGGGGGCTTAGGGGCCTTGAAAAATTACGAAAATGGCCCTGGAGATGACTAAGCTGTCCCTAGCACTCTGAAATGTGCCGATCGATCTGGGAACCCTCACTACTAGCCTATTAGAAGAGACTCTCCTCCGGGGGGTTGAAATTTTGGGTATAACAGATTGCCCCCCGTCAACTAGACTTTGTAATGGAAATGAAAAGGCTAGTTGATGCTTGAGTGATACCCCAAAATTTTGGATCTTAAAAGACCCCTCGTGCAATTGAAAACCAACAAGTTGTGTCGAGCTGTTCTAAGGCGCTGACTACCTATGAGTAAAGTGGAAGGATGTCGAGCGATTCTAAAGCGTCGGCCACCTAAAGGTAAAAAATGAAATAATGTCAGACTATTCTAAGGCGCCGACTACCTATAACGAATGAGATGATGTCAAGCTATTCTAAGGCGTTGACCACCTATAACGAATGAGATGATGTCAAGCTATTCTAAGGCGTTGACTACCTAAAATGAAATGAAGTATGCCGAACATTCTAAGGGGTCGGGAACCTGTAATGCAAATGTAGATGTCATGCAGAAAAAGATGATATGATGATGATATGCTAACGATGCTGATGATGCTCGGATGCTTCTGGGGACCGAAACCCGTTCCAATGCTCCTGGTTGGTATACTATGGGGACTTATTGCCTCTGCCCACCAACTGGGGTGCTGGGATAACTTCTAGATTACCAAGGGGACTTATTGCCACTGCCCACTAGTTGCTTCTCCCAAGAAGTTGACATAAAGATGGGGACTTATTGCCTCTGCCCCGCCAACTTAGATCACGCTCTATCTCGCACTGAAGATGATACTAGGTCTCGTACTGGTCTCGCACTGGATGATGATGCTCGGTCTCGCACTGATGAAACTGATGGGTCTCGCACTGAAGATGATACTAGGTCTCGTACTGGATGATGACGCTCGGTCTCGCACTGAAGAAGATGATGGGTCTCGCACTGATAAAGATGATGGGTCTCGCACTAACAAATATGATGGTCTCGCACTGACAAATATGATGGTCTCGCACTGATGAAGATGCATGGTCTCGCACTGAAGAAAATGATGGGCCTCGCACTGATGAAGATGGTGGTCTCGCACTGAAGTCTCGTACTGAATGGATGAAGAAAAAGCTGGCTCTCACACTGATTCTAGGTCTCGTACTGAATGAAGATGCTAGGTCTCGTACTGAAAGAGGAATCTGCAGGGCCTTGCGCCGATTTTAGGTCTCGAACTAAAAATGAGTTAGGAAGATAATGGTCTCGTGCAAATGATGAGAACTGATTACTGGAGTGCCAAACATGGCAATGATGATAAGATGTACGCAATCCAGATATATGAAAGATACTCGTTCAAAACAGGAAACTGTTGGTAAAGGTGCCGAACTTGGCAATGCTTGAGAAAAACCCTGCTGAAAAAGGAAAGTGAAATGATCATTTCCTGACTAAAAATTTCAAATCTGCAATTTGCTTCTTGAAAGATGAACATGCCATTGGTGGAAGTGTGTGGTGTTTATTGTGGAGGTAAGGGCTTTTGCCGGTGTTCAGGATTTGTGACAGACCTGGGATTGGGTTGTGATTTATGATGGGCTTGAGAGTGTGTGTGTGGTGGGATGGTGGTGCTCAAGCTTTGGGTTTCAATTGGTGTTGACATGGCGATTGTTGGAACCAACAATTGCCCCCATTATTTTTCCGTAGGACAATCCGAGCTAGAGTTCATGGCAACCGATCGGAACGATCGATTGCCCCCAGTATTTTCTTTGATTAAACGTGCGAACAAGTCTCATCCTCACAGGGTTGAGGCTTATTCTTTGATGTGGTGCTTCCTAACCTACACTCGATGTGGTCGGTGTTTGCACTCATTTCTCGCTCATGGTCATAACTTCTAAACCATTGAATTTGATATTTGATGGATTTACGCATTTGATCTGTTACTTTCACGTGATTGGACACACAACTATCAAGTCGGAAGTCTTTAAAGCTTATAACGTGGCCATAGGGTGTGATGAAAGACGACGGGATCATGGAGGGATATTTGAGGTATGTGGAGCTAAAATGGGTGACCAAAGCTGCAACTTGCGTCTTCTCTCAGATTCATCTTCCTTGTCTTGAAGTCGTCTAACTGCTTCATGTTGACGTTGTTTTTGAGCTTCTGGACCTGGACTTTTGGAGTTGTCCCTTACACCATTTCTCTTTTTTTGTCATTTGGACTTCTTCGAGGCACTTCGGGTTCGCCTTTTTGTTTTATCCTTTCTTGACTTTGCCTTTGGGGTTCTTGTGTTTCCCGGTTTTGGGCTTCGAGAGCTGTTTTGACGTGAGCTCTTTTGATCCTGTGTCACTTTGGGACCATTTACGGATCACTTCGTCATGCTGATAGCGGCATTGCTTCTTCGGACTGATGATAATGTTATCCGAGAGTCAGGCTCCTTGCTCCTTTGGTCACCGGGTCGGGCATTCATCATTGGCTGGGTTATTTTGTGGTGTTCATATTATCGAAAGGGATATATGAAAGGCTCAGCGGGGGTGCCTAGGGTTTAATGTCAGGGTTTACAAGCTTTTGGCTATGTGGTGCTGTACCTAGGTGCTTCGTCATTCCTGATAGTTGTGTATCCGCTCTTTGTTACTTTCCGCAGATCTAAGCGTAAATTTACAAATTATCTTCTTCGGTCGGAGTTATACCGTTTACCTCACCTTTGAATGTGGACTCACCGGAGTCGTGTAAAAATGACACGCTCGTTCACTCATGGTTTTCCCACTCAAGACACTCTCGTGAGATTTTCACTTGGAAACTCGTTCGCACATTTAGACAAAAGATAAAAGACGACGAACTTAAACTTAGATTGCCCCCAGTTTTGGTTTGGGGTTTGTGACAACAATTCGATAGATGTGGACTTTGAACCTCTTTGTGGGTTATTTGGATATTATGGGGTGAGTTGTGGTGTTTGGTTAGGCATGTTCAAATTTTTAGAAACAAGAGACAAGCCGTTCCATTGCTTAGTCAGAAAATGATTGCTTCGTGATCCTTTTCCTTAAAAAAAACTATTTTGTTTTCCTTCTTTTTTCGATGAATGAAAAATGGTTTGTACAGGAGTTGTGAAAATGGAACTATGATTTTATTTATGAATCATGAAAGAAACGTAAAGATTACAATCAGAGGTGACTGAAAACTAACTAATAAGCTACTAGGAAAATTTGAAGATGCAAGAAAACGATCTGCACACTTAGAAAAATTGGACTCCTTGCTCGAGGAGGTCTTGAATCTTATGCTTCAATGCTCGGCAATTGTCAGCATAATGGCCAGGCAACTGATGGTAGTGGCAGAATTGATTAAGATGCCTCCCCAAATGAGTGGTTCCTGGCCGAGGGGCCAGGGGCTGTAGCAGGTTTCTCTTCTGAAGCTCTTCAAACGCCTGACTTGGTGCTCGGCCAATGTTGGTGAACTCCCTTTGCGATGAGTCTCGGCGTGGTAAGGGTATTGTCCTAAGGTTTTGATGCGGAGATCTAGGTCGTTGAACCATATTCACTTCTGGGAAACTGCTTTGAGCGCAAGCTACTGTCTGAAGATAAGCCTTTTCTGGTCCTGGCTTAGATAATTTGGAGCCACTGCCGGAGTTTCTTGAGCACTCGAGCTCCAAACCTTCCTTATGAATCCTTTCCTCTAGAATACCGACTTGTCCCATCAACATGTCCAAACTCGGAAAGTACATAAATTTTAGCTCATGGTTGTGTTGTTTTCGCATGTTCTCAATTATCATGCGGATTTGCTCCTGCTCGTCCATTCTGGTAGGCATGGCTGCAGCCTTTCTCCTCCAACGCTTGATGAAGTCAGACATGGACTCACCGTCTTTCTGTCGAGTTCCTGCCAGATCGATTCTGGTGACCTCGAGGTTCTTAGCATACTCGAAATGATTTAGGAAAGCCTCGCAAACCTCCTCGTAGGTTTTGGTATTCATCTTCTGAGTGAGATACCAACGCTGAGGAGTCTCGTCTAGATAGCGTGCGAAAACTTTGGCTTTTTGCATATCGTTGAGCCCCAAGATGGACATTTCTCGGTCGAACATAGCCAAGTGAATCTGTGGATCCGAGGAACCCTTGTACAAAGCGAGTGCAGGCAGCTTCAGCTTTAGGGGAAGAGCAACTTCGGGATACGACGCCGTGGAGAAATAATCGAAGCCAGCTGGTTTGTTGGTTTTCTCTATGCGCTCAATCCTTTTCAAAACCCTTTTGACCTCTGCAGCTAGCTGGTTGTCAGGAACATCCTTCCCCATACGTGTTTGAGGATCTTGGGCCCTAACAGAGTCAATCTCGATGTAATTACGATTAAGATTTTCATCCACAAGCTTTTCCAGAGTGTGCTGGTTTGTCTCCTGGAGATTAGCCTTACTCCTCAGTTCCTCGACAATGGACTCCAAGACCTTGTACCCTTGCAGCACAGCGGCCAACTGGGCCTCGGTGTTGATCGGATTTCCTCCTTCTGCCATATCTGGATTCGGGCTTGCCTGTTTCCAAGAAGTCCATTATTAGCTAACAAGAGGAAGTGGGTTGAAAGACACTAAGGTGATAATGACACTTCACAAGGTAGATCGAAACAGGCTTAGGCTGAAAGCAAGTGGGCCAAGATACCCAGAAAATGAGGTGCTTGGGCTGAAGTATCTCTCAGGCTATGAACTGGAATTTGGACTGAAATGTAAACAGATGGCTTTGATTGGGCCTGAGAGGTGACACCTAGATCTAGGGTTTGGGGCTAGGGCCCGGATAAGAAGTCTACCTAGTCTAGAATGAGCCCTTGGGCCGGAATGTGTTTGGGCCTGGAGTAAAGCACATGGGCTGGAATGGTCCCTAAATCACAAATGGGCCCAACTTTCTTTGGGCCAGAGAAGATGGTTGCTAAGCAGAAAAAGATTTTGTTTTCGGGACTTGTGAGTTATTTCGAGTTCAGATGGATTTCCTTTTTATGGGCCTAGAACTAATTGGATAATTCAAAATGGGCCAGAAGAGAAATCACCTAAGTCTAAGCTTTTGGGCCGAAGCCCGAACGACTCACATGTTAAACCAAACAGGGCCTCTGGGCCGCAAACAAATAGAGCTGCCAATTCGTTTTGGGCTAGGTTGATGTAGGAGAAGTTCCTATCAATCTCTAGGCTGGGTAGTGGGCCGATCATACAAGCAAACAAGGCCCACACAAATTCAACATGTCCTCACTAGACGTTTAAGCCAAACCGGGTATGGATCGATCCGGAGAGGTGCTTGGGGCGCGGGCCCAGGTCACCACAAAGGAATAGGGCTTGTACGCTATTCTCTTTGGGCTTCCCCACTCTTTTCACATCACCTGAAGGTGTGCGTCTACGGTCGGGTCTTTGACTGACCAAACAAAGGGCTAGGTAAGGGCACTGCCAGGAAGACGCTTGGGGCTAAAGCCCAGGTATTAAGGGGGTGTGGTTAGACGACACCCTCCTCTTTTCCCCCGCTTATTCACATCACCTAAAAGGTGTGAGTCCCTGACAGGGGACCCTCAAACGGGTCCCGGGGTGAAATTGGTTTGTGTGGACCCTCGCTCTCATATGATGCCAAGGTGCGAAAATTAAAGTGCGCACGAAAGTAAACAAACAGAGTAATAAAGCCATAAATAAACATTTTCGAGTTAAGCCCTCTTTCTTAAAATTAAAACAAGTTAAAATTAAGAAGTATCTCCCCAGCAGAGTCGCCAGTCTGTGAGCCTCGATTTTAAACCCTATCCTATGTTGATAAAGTTGATTGGGATCTGATCGGGTTTTAGGTCCACTTATAGCCTAAGATTAATAACTATGTCATATAACAATAATTATTAAACCTAAGCTAGCTCACTGGAACCTATTATGAGTCGCCACCTAATTTTAACCTAGATCAAATTAGGAAAGGAGAGTTCGGGTTCGGGGGCTTGATATTCGACTTAATTAGGGTTCAATTACTTTCATTACCCTTCCTAGAGTTTTTTCCTCTACTTAGTTTATTTACGGCTTATTACGAGTCGTTTTAACCTAAGTGCGCGAGCTTCTTTTTTTTTTTTTTTAGCATTTTTTGACAGAAATAAAGTGAAAGGAAATTACCTAAACTAGGGTTTCGGAGGCAGAATTAGGTCAAATTTTGTTTCCGTCCGTAGCCACGGACCTAATGTCCGAACCACGGACCCCAGTTAACCTAAATATACAGAAAAGTCGAATTAAAGAAAACAAAAATTTGCAAAGTCCGGGGCCACGGACAGGATGTCCGTGGGCCCGGACATCATTAGAAAAACCTAAATTTTGAATTTTAAAATCCCGCCGCCGTCCGTGGGTGTCCGTGGTCTCGGACAACGCGTCCGAGGTCCCGGACCATAGGTCCGAGGTCACGGACCACCCACGGACAGGGGTTTTCAGAAGGTTCCCGAGGGTGTTTTGAGCTCAAATTTTATGGGTGTGTAGCCTGAAAGATGTACAAGACGTTAGTGATTGAAAGTTTTCAATTTGAATTCGAATTAAGCACGAAACTTAGCAAACAAGTTATCTGACAGAGCTTAAATAAACAGCAATACAGAAGCCTACGAAGGTTAGTTTGAGCTCAAATTTCGAGGCAAGACAGATAACACCGTGGAGAATTAGGGAAGCTGAGTTTCACCTGTTTTACCTTCGGATTCACAACGTTTCTTCACACCGGGATTCGTCGAGTGCTCCGTTGATGGTAGACCCGAAAGGACTTCGAACCAAGCTTCTGGTTGTTGGTTGTTCTTGCTGTTCTTCACGTTTTGGTGCTGTTTTGGTGGGGGTTTGATGATGATGATGTGTGGGAGTTGAAAAATGTGTTTTGGTGTTGATTTTGGTGAGATTTCGGTGTTTGATCGTGGCTCTGGGGTTCAAAACGTGGAGAGAGAGAGACGGCTGCCTTCTTTGAGAGTCTAGGGTTCTTTAGCTTCTTCGTTGATCATGGGATAAGGTTCCTTATATAGACCTCTTTAAAGATAGAAAAATCCGGTAAAAACCGAGATTTACCGACGTTTTAGCTCAAGGGCTTCCAAAAGGAATTTGATTATGAAATTTCACACATGGGTAAAGGATGATATTTCTGATTTTTCTAAAGTGGAATCGAATTTTTTGGATATTGGAATATTTTTAAATTCAATTTCTCGTCAGATTCAATCAGAAATTGCTAGAAAATTATTGGAAATTCGAAAAATCAAAATTCCAACGCCATTATGCTTAAAATGTCATCCTCCATCTTGGGTAAAAATTTCAAAGCATTTTGAATTGATTTGACCCTTATTTGGAGGAGAGAGAAAGCCTGTAGGGGGCTTAGGGGCCTTGAAAAATTACGAAAATGGCCCTGGAGATGACTAAGCTGTCCCTAGCACTCTGAAATGTGCCGATCGATCTGGGAACCCTCACTACTAGCCTATTAGAAGAGACTCTCCTCCGGGGGGTTGAAATTTTGGGTATAACAGAGAAGTTTGGTGAAGATTTGACAAAGTTTGGGCAAGTTTTGATGGCGTCCAACCCAGGGGTCCGACCCAAGTTTGGGTCGGACAGCCTCTGTTAGACGTCAGTAAATGGTTCTGGAATGGTCCGACCCAGAGGACTTGGGTCGGACATGGGTCGGACGGTCATGTTTTGAAGGACGGAAAATGTTCTGGAATGGTCCGACCCAGTCGAGTGAGTCGGACATGGGTCGGACATGGTTGTTTGGTAAGGCGGTAAAGGTTCTGTAATGGTCCGACCCAGTCGAGTGAGTCGGACATGGGTCGGACGTGTATGTTCAAAGGGCGATGAAATCTCTGGAATGGTCCGACCCAGATGGTTGGGTCGGACATGGGTCGGACAAGTTAAGTTTTCCAAACCCGAAAATCACTGGAAGGGTCCGACCCAGTTGTGGGTCGGACGGTGGGTCGGACAGACCAAAATTTATAAAAAAAGAACAGTAAAGAATGTGGCAAATGTAGTTAACCCCCTAGGGTATAATGAAGGTAATGAAGGATTAGTTGGGCATTAAAACATGTCATACAATCATGTTAAACATTTAGTAAGTTTGAAGTTAAGTAAATAATTAACCGACATTCTTAAACATGTATAGGAGTGACCTACGGTGGAAATCAATCGAAGCAAGGACCAAGGTATGGTTTTCTTGCAGTCTGTTGCCTACCGGTTTACACCGGCTTGTGTGTTGTTTGTTTTTCTGTGTGTTTATGACGTTATAAGACTTAATCATGTAATGAGTTTACCGTTGTTCATCTTATTGTGACGTTATGATGTGACTCATTTCCCTTGCGTGTGTCTAACATGACTTACCACCTGTTGTGTATTGGTTGTTAAGTTCCACCGTGAACTTCTAACAAGTGCTAACTGGGAAGTGAGGAATCCGGTTGTCCGGTCATGCATGTAAGTTAAGAGTAGATATCTGAATCAGATTCGACTCTTATGTTGTTAAGATTGTTCTCCTTAATTTGGCGTTCGATCTCCCGCTAGCTTCCTCCAAAGCTTACCTATTCTGACTTATGATCGGTTTAGTGGGAACATGTGTTTGTGTGGTGTGTTCGGGTCACTATATCCGAACCATCTGTGACTTAAGTTACTCATTCGAATAAAAGAACGGTAATGAGTGTGTGTAACGAGCTTAACATGAGGGTGAACCATCCTCTAGGCTCTTATGTTGTTTAACCTTCTTGGTTTGTTATTGTGGAAAGAGTATCCACTGTGTATGTGATGTTGTGCTATGCAATAATAATGATATGCCACATAATATGTTATGTTGTGTTATGTTTAAAATGAATGCCATGTTATCATGACAATTAGTTGCGCGTATCCCGGTAGCCGATGGGCTGCGCGTTAACCATACCAGCCAAGGGTTGCTGACCCCCTCGGGGGCTCCATATTTTTACTGCAGGATGAGGATCGAGGAAGCAGAGTGGCTGTAGATCTAGGCTGCAGTTGTACTTTGGTTTATTTTGGATGTTGAGCCCGGGATGCGCCTGTGCTCCCGTGGCATTATATTTTGATCCCATTGAAACTACTATGGCGGTATATTGATAGTTTACAGTGAAAGAATGTATTTAAATACTCGGTATTGTATATGATGTATTTATGGTTTTAGTTCTATGCTCGGGAGTCTGATCATCAGACCGGTACACTCGTATTTATTCTGCCTTGTTAACCACGTGGGTGGTTGACGACGTTGTAGCACCGAAGCGTTTAGTTAATGTTTAGTTGTCTAATTCCGCTGCGATTTCAATTAGTTGTGAAGTAAGATGTAGGGGTGTTACATCTCCCCAGCAAACTTCTCCCTAAACACCCTGCCCTATATATTCCCATCATCTCCCTAGCAAGGAAATAAACCGATCTTATTGTGAAATCTCGTGACTTTGAGCCACCCCATTCCCATCTGTCTAAACAATCGTATCTTGGAAATGTTATAGCCATAATCAGCTTGACATCCTCTGGGAAAAACCATGCACTGACCCTATCCCCCCTCCACAAGTGGTTCCCTAATGGATAAGCTTGCTCACTCAGCCCTCCTTCATGGCCCATTCGGGCATTCCCCACAACCAAGCCCGGCCACTAGGCGTTCCCCAATCCAGCAAGCAGATATACAAGTTAAACTCCCACCACCAATATATGACGAGCCCCTCGCCGAACCAATCCTGTAATATCTTATACAGAACACCATACAAAACTAGGATAATTCCCTAGTTATGCATCCACCAAATTACCAAAAGAGAAATAACGAGCACGCAATACCCGAGACACTAACAAGTTTAGCTTCTAAATTAAGTGCTGGCATTGCCTAGCCAATAGAGCTTGATTAATATAGTCCAAGTCCCAAAATCTAAGCTCACCATCAGTTTGGCTATCACACAGTTTGGACCAAATTCTTCAACATAGAGCCCTTTGATCAAATCCTCCCTTCCACCAAAGTGCCACAGAAATAGACTGAATCTTTTTTTTATCAAACTTAAAAAAAATGAACCACACCTATCACATAACTAGGGATCGATTGCAAGACATCTTTTCATCAACACCATTCTACCAGCTTGTGAGAGATGACGAGTCCACCCCTGAACCCTTGAACGAACCCTATCTCCAAAAGCTTTTGCCTACTTCTTCCAAAATTACTTGGAAAGCCCAGGTATAAGCCGAAATCCTGCGCTTCTTGAACCCAAAAACAAGCCAGGTCCATGCTTCAAAAGATAGGGAGCACTTACCACACAAAAAAGTTGGTGACTTCTAAAATTTATCACACTGCCCAGAAGCCTCCTAAAAATCATCTAAGATTCTCATGCGTAAAAACCTATCGGCAAGTATACAGGTCGATTATAGCAATTTTTCCTAAAATATTCTCTAGGTATCGAACCCAAGGGAGGTAGTAACTAGTTTGGTATTAACTGAAAATTGAAATAAATAACAACAAATTGGGGATTTCAATTGGGAAAATTTCTAACTTCTAGAATAAACAAGAATTTAAAACAAGTTTAAACAACTCAATTAAATTAAAGAAAATAAAATTTAACACTACAGAGAGAAAATATTGGTTATGTTGATAAATTGAAGAATAATCTTGGTTCACTACTTCCTCATAGTTCTTTTGTTCTCTGTGTGATTACCAGATTCTAGATTGAAACCCTATAACAAAATTAATCCCGTCCGGTCTCCCACTCGGTGAATTCTAATTAGTAATTACTAAATTCTAGTTCTTGTTATGAATTTCCAGATTACTAAGTACTAACAACTTTTAGAGAAATCCAGTTTGATAGTCAGTTAGTATTTTAGAGGAATTATCATCTCTAAACTAATTGGTACTTTTTCTATAGTTTATAGAATGTCATAGTTCTCACTTGTAGGCAAACAAACTGTGAAACTCTAGACCAAATCACAAGAGATTAACAAATAAGCAAAGAAAAGTACTTTCATCTATTAAATCAAATAATTCACGAAAGTAGTGGAACCTTGAACTAGGTTTACATAGCAAACCAGAATTGAAAACTACTACTCATCCATAGACATGATAATAATGTAAAAGTCTATTAAAAAGAGTATTAGAAAGAAAGAACACCAGAAAATTTTGATTGAAAACTATGTCGTGAAGCTTTAAGCTCCAGTTCTCGATATGCTTTACTAGTTGTCTCCAAATGTATGTCAAAAACTCCAGCTTTTCTTCTCTGTGTATAACTTTTCAAAACTCTCTATTTGTTCTTTGTCTTGCACGACGTGATGTTATCCTTTTAAAATAAACCTTTCTTTCCTTTTAAAGCAAGCCCCGCCTCTTTTTTGTGATTGGTATGGGAATATAACCAGGACTTGCTCCTAAACCATGTCTTAAAAATGGTAGAACGTTGCTTCAAAGAGTGGTCTAGGTATGTTTCACCGGACACATTTCCGAGCCAGGTCCGAGTCTGTGAAATGGTCTGATAGCGCTCTTTTGAGTTTTTTAACCTGAAAAATTATAAAGCCAATCTTTGATGACAAATATGACAATAAAGCATAAACAAACCAATAAGGAAGAAATTTAAAGCCAACTTGTGGATAATTAAGCATGACTTAGCCCCTTGAACTTATGCAAATTCCTGACTTATTGAAATACCCCGAACTTAATTATGGTGATTAAATAATTCAAATATGGTAATTGAGGGCCTAATAGTGCCTAAAGAATTTTGGTGAAGAAAATAAAGCCATAAGAAAAGCGAAAAATATAAAAATGAGCGTTACGTGACCATAGGAGGAATACGACCTCGACAAGGGTCTTAGATGGATTTCAAGGCTTAATAATGCCTAAATAATATGTG
This sequence comes from Limonium bicolor, assembly GCA_023374045.1. Taxonomy (NCBI): domain Eukaryota; kingdom Viridiplantae; phylum Streptophyta; class Magnoliopsida; order Caryophyllales; family Plumbaginaceae; genus Limonium; species Limonium bicolor. Next base: position 151,380,843 of record CM041776.1, on the reverse strand, counting down.
GGAACAATTCCCGAAGAAAACGATCCATAAAATGAATAAAAAATGCTAAAGAAGCTTTAGAGCACGTTTTTCGAGAAAACGCAAAAACATGACTTTGAGTGGTCAAATGGACCCGTAAAAATTATAGTCAGTCAAATAACTATAATTAAACCGTAATGGAAGCTTAAGAACCATTAAAATTAAAGAAACGAGAAAAATCCGGAAAACAGGCCCGGTTAGTGAATAGTGCTAAACCAGGTAAATTAACGAGCGTTTTCTGTAAAAGACAAAAAATGCCCCAGCATATGTACCTAGTGGGGGCCAGTTTTTAGGAATAAATCAGCCTCCCCCTCTCTATTGTTAGCTAGCTAGAAAGAAAGGAAAAAGTAGAAAAGTACCCCCCTTCTCTCTCTCCTCTCATTTCTCTTTTCCCTCTTCTCTTTCCTTCCTTCTTCTTTCTCCTCCTTCCCAGCTGGCAGCCCCTCCTATCTCCCATGGCTGGTGATTTTTGAAGATCATCCATGGCTTCTCCTCCTTCTCTCCCTTGTACAAGCTAGCTCAATTCTCCAAATGAAAAATAAACTACATATTTGAACTCCTCTCACCAAGCTTTATCATTCTCTCTTTTCAAAATCTCAAATGGAGAAAGTTGACCTCCATGGGTGTTGGCCATTTGAAGAGAAAGTTACTTATTCTTGAAGCTTGGAGTTCCCTCTTCCCTCTAAGGTAAAAAGATTCATGAAAAACCCACTTTTCTCCTTTCCATTGTGGTGGCCGATTTTTGCCCCTTTTTATACCTTGTTTTTCTTCCATGATTGAGCTGTTCGACAAGCCTCCAATGGTGGAGTGGAGCTCCCCCTTTGATTCATGGCAAGAAACTATTCTAGGGTTTCCAAAGGTATGACCAACATTGTGCCTTAAGCCCTCTTCTTTAATTCATGAATTGTTTTCATAATCTAAGGGAGTTAAATAGTGCTTATTGTGCTCCCTTGGGTATTGGTCTAGAGTGTTGGGCAATGGCAATGCCCCATGACCAATTTCAATCAAGAAATGGAGAGGAGAAGATTGGAAAAGAAATGGAGGATTAAGGTAACTAATCTACCTTGATGATTACCTTAAATGCTTTTAGAATTATGGGTTGGGAAATTTGAAAGAGTGAACCTAAATTGAGTTGAGAATGTGTTTGATGGTTAGGAGAGAAAATAGTGAATTGATTGTTTGAATTAAGGGCCTTAGAGCCAAGAGATTGAGATTTTGAGTTATATTGTTGGTTTGATGGATTTTGATTGAGTTTATGTGCTGGTAGGACCCTTTATGGGTGTGGCTAGTTTTGGAATGATTTAGGTGAAAATGGATGAGTTTGGATATGTTAGGTTTATGGGGAAACTATGGAAAATTTTTAGCAGAAACTAAGTGTTTGAGGTGACTTGGTGGATTGAAGGACTTAGGTGTTTATGGGGTGGAGTTTGGTTGATTGATCACCTTGAAATGGTAGCTGGATGAGGGAGATTTGAGTGTATAAAATCTGTAGCGAATAAGTGTTGAAGTGCATTGGAATAACTAGAAAAGAACTAGTGTGCAAGACTTTGAAAATTAGAGTTGGGCTTGGGTATAGTTAATGTATTTGTCTAGGAAGGATGTGGAATGGTCAAAATGAGTGAGAACAAAGTGTAAACTACCAAAAGGAGTTTAGAAATGCACAAGTGTGCGAAATGCAAAAATGTGAGAATTGAAATTGTAGAAATTGAGCAAGAATTGGGTGGTGGATTACTAATGATTTGAAGAGGTTTAGAGCATGTTTAAAGGTGCTTAAACATGTAGGAACTTGTGGAAAGATTATGGAAAGATTAGGTGTGAATTAGGGGTTTATTTGGAGTTGAAAAATTTAAGGAATATAAGTTTTTAGCAGGGTCCGAGACCTAGGTTAGGAACAAGGTCCTGGACCGCATCAAAAAAAGCCCCGAGAGTAAAGACGGTAAGTGGTCCAGGACATGAGTGCAGGACCAAGTCCCGGACCAGGTGTAAATTCAGGCAGAGAGTCAAGTTAAGTATTGATCCGGGACTTTGGGTCCGGACCAAGTCCCGGACCACCCCCAGAATGTGACCGAAAGTGATTTTAAGGGTTCTAAGGATGGGGTATTGATTGATAATGGTTTTAGATGATGATTGGGCCTTGTTTGGTGATATGTAAAGGTCCTAAGAAGGATAAACAAGTGCTAGAAGTGATTGAGAAGTAAGAACTTAAATTAACAAGAGTAAAACCGAGATAACGGGATAACGGGGTAAGTACGGGAGTAGTAGTTATTTACATACCGTAATGCCTTCATGTAATAAGAACATTTGGAATGGTAACAGTGGATCAAGTGTGAACTGAGCAATGTGAGGTGACACGGTAAGGTTAAACCATGGTGTAAGGTATGATTTTCTCATGCCCTGTATGCTAACGTGGCTACACTGATTTGTGTGCTTGTGTGCCGGCTTAATCAAGAATAAAGCATGAAAATGGTTTATTGCCTTGATTGTACATCTTGTTGCATGCTGTGTGTACTAACCATCCTTGCATAAGTGTGCGGTCTAACCTAGCGTTATAGACCGACTAGTAGATGAGTATTGATTGGTTAGTGACTCGTAGAAAGAGTCGTTTCGCAAAATAACGAAAACGTGGAAACACACGAAAACTATCGAACCAAGAATAACGATAATGCAAACCTATGAACTCACTAGAACGTGAGAGAATTGTATAGGATTAGTAAACTCCTGATAACGGTTAGAGAACCGAAATGAACAATCCACGAAATAACCAATAGTGGAAAGAAATGATGAAACCTCTATTAAGAGATTGGTATAGTTCAAAGATATGAACTTTTGAGAGAAGTAAAAGAATAATAAGGGACCATCAAACTCCCTTACAAAAATAGTCGATCTACAATATGAGGATCCGACCTAATTTGAGAAAAATATCCCGAACATAAAAAGTATTCGATAAGTTGAGGAAACCCTTAAATCTGAGAATACTAGACATTGAGAAAATTCTCTAAGCCATTAGATGATATCGAGAGAGATACTTCTAGGCTAATCTACATGATTATAATATAACTCCGAGAGAGGAGTATTTGGGAAATTGAGTAGTCCGGTAGAGATAGGACATTTGAGAATTTGAGGAGCTAAGTGTAAAGTTCTGTTTGATAGTCGAACCTTTCCACTATGCTAGATCCAGAGTAGGATTGAAGCCGGAGAAGTAAGACTTGTATTTGAATGCCCGGTGGTGAGTCTTGTGTATGACTCTGCCCGAAGGTCATGGGTAATGACTTAAAAGATATCCCTTTGAGATTTTGATATTGAGAATCGAGAGAATTGATATTGATATTTGAGAGTTGAAGATTGAGAATTGAGAATTGAGTTTGAAGTAGAGAACTTTGAGAATTGTAGAACTTGAATTAAGATTGAGAATAAGAGAGCTTGAGTAAGAGTAACCCAAGAGAATGGGTAAGGTAATGAATAAGTGACTAAGGCATAGTGAGGTAGAACCCTCAAGGCCTAATAGTAAGTTAATACTAACTAACAAACTTGTTGTGTTAGTTGTTGTTGTTCCTTGTTTGAATGCCTTTGATTGTGAGCATGATTATTGAATTAAAATGAATCTCATGTTCTCAACCAAGTAGTCGGCATACCCTCGTTAGCACGCGGGGTATGCGAATTTCATGCCAGCAATTTGCTGAGCCCCTAGGGGCACCGTTTTTATTTTACAGGTACTTGAAGCCGAATACCATTCGAGTGTATGACGGGGATTGCTGTATAAGCATGGGTAGTCGATTAAGGAAGATTGTATTCATTTTGTATGTTGAATCGTTGGATTGTAAGACCGAAATGTTATCGGCAAAGTTTGGGAATTGTAGTTGACTCGGTATAGTATTGAATTGAAATGTGAATTTGGATTGTGATTTGATTAAGGAATAGAATGTAATGTTGGATATACAATACTCGGTATTCAAGTTCATCAGACTGATATTGTATTGTTTTGTTTGGATTTGGCCTTGTTAGTCACGTGAGTGACTAACGGCATTGTACCACCCACCGGTGGAGGAAGAATTCCACTGCTTTGATTTTGGTAATTGAGACGGTTTAGGAGAGGTTGACTGGATTAGCGGTAGGGGTGTTACCGAAAGTGGTATTAGAGTGAATTATCACTCTGATGGTTGAAATTCCGAGTTTAGGAAAATAACGAGTTAGGAATTAGAGGCTTAGGGCAAAGGGTTGAGTGTTAGCGTGTGAGATACGCTAGTTAGGACCTTCTAGTGTGATCTGGGTACCTTCATTACCATACCCGCCCTCCACATCCCACCGTATAAAGTTGGGACAAGAACGCCAGAGAGATGGAAATACCTCTCTTACTTGGGAAAACCTGATCTGGCCGTTGTAGAAACATTCCTATAAGAACCAGAACCTGTCATACGGTAGATTCCAAGAACAGGAATCCTGGAGATAGTTCCCGTTTGAACAGCAATAACCGCGCTTACTAGCGGTAGATTGAGAATCCTAACCATAGGATAATGAAATTTATGGCACCATGGGGCGACGTGCTTCGCAGTCACGAGAACCATACGTAGCCAGCAAGGAGAGAAGCATAACCTCGCAATGAAGCAAAAAAGGCGGAGTAACAAAACCGAGACAAGAGAGTGTGCGGGCTGCAAACGCCTAAGAATACCACCAATGGTATACTAACTGACTAAGGAATCGGTCGAAGTTGGATAACTCCAATCCTACAATGCCGAAAGGCAGTAATACCCGAATAACATAGTTCAGACAACTATGAGAGTATTTATGAAACTTACACCAACAAGACTACGACGTAGTTACTAAGGAATTGCCAAGCCTCGATAACCACCGTAAAGACGTGGGAACGAGCAACGAAGCAAGGTACATTGAGAACCCCAAGGATCGGGAAAACACCCGAATTAATGACAACCTTGTCAAGAACACTAAGAAGCTACTCAGGAGATTGATCACTAAGATCAAAAGATCGATGGAAGAGCCAATAAAAACACCAAATACGGATGGAAACAACACCGTAACCGGTACATGTTAACCTGAAAACCGACCTACCCGCGCACTTGCCAGGGCAAGTGCAGCAACAACAGGGTCATTTGGAACACCTTCAACGACCAATAAGTACTTACTAAGAGTACCATTATAATGATTGAAGCAAACATAGGATCAGCAATCCCAAGAATTTGGAAAACGAAACCTTGGAAGGGCCTAACGGCCTGACCATCGCCTTAAAGGAACATACCAGTCGACAAGAAGCTAGACTTGGTCAAGACCTCAGACGTGGCAATACCATGAAAAATTTTCTTCCAAACCCAAGATTTTCCTTTCGAACACAAACTTTTCTTTTAAACCCAAATATTTCTTTTAAATCTTGGATTTTAAAACCAAACCAAAGAATCATGGTAAGTTATCATAGAATGATACAAGAGGAGTTGACAACAGAATACTTCACCTAGGCGTGTGACGAGCACTACGAGTGTACCCAAATACGGGATGTGGGACGACCACACTCCGAAGGAGCTTGTGGGCCTGACAAACCATTTGTGAGTTAGTCGGGTAAGTGGTAACATACCAATAAGGTACCCCACATAAGTATACTAGTAGTGTACGATGCACGTGAAGTAGTCAACTCCGTTCTACGGACACTGAAGTAAATTCAACTGAAATAGTTGGATACCTCGAACGATCGAAGAGCCCAAATAAGCTTACAAAGCTAAGGGAAACAAGAACACACTCCAGGAAGATGATTAAGAATTAAAGGGAGCGGGAAGCACTAACAATTGAGTAAAGGCATTGGAAGTGTCTCAAAAATCTTGAAGTAAATGCATGAAATATCCGGAATGAATACCCGGTCTAAACCCGGTAAGGCAAATACCTAACATGAACACGCCAATGTTCAATGGACAAGCTAAAATACCCAGAGTGACCATATAAGGTACCGGAGAATACCATTCATCACCGAAGAGGATATCAAACCGGTAAAAAAAACATAAGAGAAGTACCCATGGTCTACCCTAAGAACGGGAGACGTTGTAACCCTAAACGGGACAATTCGAAATCTAGAACCGTAAAGCGGGGTAATCAGTGGTACATACTCATAAGTTAGCCAAAGGTAATGGCATAACTTGATAACACATAGGAGCAATCCTCGAAGGGTGTCAAAAAAAATGTAGTGATAAAAACACAAGAATTAGAACGAACACTCGGTAAGAACACCGAAGGGATCCCACTAGATAGGGGACACCCTAAATTGACAATTGGCACCGACAGTATCAAAACACCTGAAGGGCCATTAATAAACGGAAGTGTGATGTGATTACCTTATTATGGAGCCCGATATTACCTGTAAACCATTTGATGGTATACGGGAAGTAATGCTTGGGAACAGCCTAAGATGAGCAGAGCTCTAGGCAACGTGGCCTTTAAGCAACAAACCTACTACAATATGTAGATACAACGGGTACAAGACCTTAAGAATCATAAGGATAATTGCCAGTAATGGCACCAGCAAAGATGGTTTAATAACTAACGAGCAAAGATACCCCTCTTTATTGTGAGACCGCGAGAGCGGTGAACATATAAATCCTAAAGAAGAGGATGTTATCAGTGAATGTCTGAAAATACATCTCTTTCAGAACTACTAAGGTAGTGAAGCTTGAGAAGATAATTACCGCCAAGCAATAACTTGAACAAGATGAAACTGAAGGAAGCTGTGATGGCAATTGGCAAAAACCGGAGAGTAATCGGTTTATAAGAAACACCGTATGTGTATAACGTAAAGTGTAAAGTCAAGAACGCTTAAGAGCTCGGAAACAGAAAGAACAGAATAGTCCATAACCAGCCAAGTAAATGGCGAACCATTATATAAATGGTAGAAATACATGAGCTGAAGCTAGCAACATCGGATGCCATGTAAACCAATACTGTAGAATTAGTAAGAACATGGTGCGCAGCAAGCGACCAGTGTATGTGAATAAACATACAATGAGATGAAGATATTAAATAAGAGATGGTAGACAGACCGGGCAACAAGCCAGGAGTCTGCACCACATTATGAAAGACCTCACAGAGGAGGCAATGCTCATTCCTATTGTAGTTACATAAGGAACTGGAAGCAAATCCTTGATGAATCAAATTGATAAGTGAAGTAATAACTTCGGGACAAGAGTACCCACTTGATAAATAATCAACCGCTTTGGATACGGGAAGTGTACAAACACACCAATGAACATGGCACAAGCCAGTTAAGCAAAAGCTTAGAAACAAACTGTGCGGCCTTTAGCCAAAGAAGCACGAAGAATGTTGGACACACCAACAATCACAAGAAGTGAATTCCACTGGAATAAAGCGAAAGAAACATATGAAAGTCATAAGGACCGATGCATAGAAAATGCAAGGTCATACAAGTAAAGAACACTTGTACCGAACAAGATAAGTGGGCATACTTTAGAAGCCACCAACAACAGAGGAAGCACTACATACTAAGTATTGGCTCAACCTCAACCGACAACACGTCGGAAGAACCAAGTAAATAATCACAGAAGTATACAATAGTATGTATAATAGATTTCCAAGAGCTGGATAGAAAATCCAAAGCTCATTAAGTTCGCGTATGGTAAGGAATACCACGCTTGATAGAGAAACCTTATTCCCAACATAAAATGGATAAAAAGGTGATGTGTAACACATTAAGAATAACGAGATGGGCGAACAAACCCCAAGTTATCAGGGTCACGCAGCAGAAGCTAGTGGGCCCAGAATTCTAAGGTTTAATATACCTAATGAATAAGAGTGAATGGCTAAGTATCAATGCCTTGAAGCCAAAAAGGCTAGAACCGAACCCGGTTAAGAGTTAAATAAACTCCGATGAGAATTCTTGGTGCAAGGACTAAACCAGTAAAATGGTTAAGACCCTTTGACCAAAGAACATTGTATAATAGACCGCAAGGAAGCTGAAACACTCCATGACGGCTGAATGCCTTCGACCAATGTCCAACATTGACATATGATAGATTACGTGGGGTAATCCCTTTTAAGGGGGGTAGAGCGAAAAACCGCAAAGTGTATATTTTATGTAATAAGTGCGTAAACTACAGTGCGCATAGCGCATAAGAATTTGTTTTGATGATTGATACTTATGTTACATAAACATTTGTATTCACTCATAGTGTAATTATGGTTATTTGTGAGACTAGAAGTGGAAAGGAGTAGAGAAACTCCAGGGAATGAGAACCCCAATTGGTAATAGAATGAGATATGAGTTGGTATGAAACCGGTATTGAGAAATGAGTATGTTTGGGAGACATGATGAGAATAAATCGGTATGAAACTGATGTTGAACCTAGTGGGAATTGAGTTCCCTAGGTGACTTGATTTGTGAATGATTGGAGGATAGAGAATTAATTGGAATTATGCTTTTTGAATTTCTTAGGTAAGTATTTGGAATAATGTAGTAATAATTGATGAGACAATTAGTAAGTGAGTAAATTAATTCTAGAAATTGAAAATGTATTGATTGGTGATTATGACTAGAAAGATAAAAAGATAGAAAATGAAATGATGATTGACTAGTTGATTGTGTGAATTGAGGTGGGTGGTGGAACTTGATTTGCTAGCGATCAAGGGAAACCGAACACAAATTGGGGTGGAAGGATAGTTCAACACCGATGCTGATCACATTGGGGTTGAATGATTCTTGAAGCTCCCTATAGATGGTCACAAGAAATAACACTAGTAATAGATGTGATTATCATAAATTGAAATTTAGAGTTGTATTGAGTTTTCAAAATGAAATTGCAAACTAATTTTGGCAAAAATGATTTTTCTTTAGACTTGAGAATTGAGGATCGGTTTTGAAACCGCTTCCACTGGTGCTAGCTGAACCTTCCCACCATGCTAGACCCGGTATCGGGTCGAAACCGGGGAAGTAAGGCTAGTGTGTGAGCCCGTGGGAGTGATGATTAGTTTTGATACCATTACAACGAACGAGCAACGTACTAAGTGACCGGTAGGACGTTTGTAGTACGTGTTTTGTATTTTTCCAAGGGCAGTAGGATATGAGTAGTCATGTATTGGGAGAGTACCCAGAGTGCCTGTTATACCCAAAATTTTGACCCCCCCTGGTTAGGGTCTGTAAGTATGGTATTGTGAGAGGCACTTCAATCAAGTAACGAGGGACTCTGGCTCGATCGGCGCATTCCGGGGCACGGGGAGCAGTTTCGTCATCGTCAGGGGCATTTTCGTAATTTTTAAGGCTCCCAAGACCTCCTATAGGCTTTCTCTCTACTCCAAAAGATGCTCAAATCAACTTGAAACGTTTTGAAATTTTAACCCATGATAGAGGATGACATTATAAAGCATATTGGGGTTGGAATTTTGATTTTTCGAATTCCCAATAATTTTTTGGCAATTTTCGATTGAATCTAATGAGAAATTGAATTTAAAAATATTCCAACATTTAAAAAAATCGATTCCACTTCAGAAAAATCATAATTACCATCCTTGATACGTGGTTAAAATTTCACAACAAAATTCCTTTGGGAAGTCACTTAATTAAAATGCCAAAAAATCTTACTTTTACTAGATTTTCTTTATCTTTAAGAAAGTCTATATAAAGGGATGGATATTTTGATAAAATCAGAATCTCAAAAGCTCAAGAACCCTAGGAAGTCAGAAGGCACAGCCTCCTCTCTCTCTCACGTTATTCAACACCTGGCTACCCGAATCATACCGAAAATCCCCCGAAATCATCATCTAAACACGTTTTTCAATTCCCAACGCATCAAACATCATCAAACATCAACCAAACCACCTCCAAAACGTGAAGAACACCACAAACAATAAACAACCAGAAGCTCGAGTCGAACTCAATCCGGAACCGACATCATCGGAGCCTCCGAAGAATCCTAACATGAAGGATCATCTAGAATTCGAAGGTAAAACAGGTTATAATTCTACTTTTCTAACTCCCCACAACCTTATTAACTCTCTGTTAAATTTTGGGCTCAAACCAACCCTTTTCGGCTTCTGTATTGCTAATTGCTTTTATTTCTGCCTAGTTACTTGTTTGTCAAGTTTCGTGCATAATTAGATTTCAAACTGTAATCTTTCAATAACTAACGTATTGTATACCTTTCAGGCTGCACGTACATAATTTTTTAGCCGAAAACACCGTCGGGAACCACCAGAAAACCCCCATCCATGGGTGGTCCGGGATCTCGGACCTATGGTCCGAGACCACGGACACCCACGGACGGCGGCGGGATTTTAAAATTTTAAAAAATTGTGTTTTTATTTGAGTTCTGTTTTCGTAATTATTTAATTCAATTGGGGTCCGTGGTCTCGGACATTAGGTCCGTGGCTACGGACGTAATTAAAATTTGACCTAATTCTTCCTCCGAAACCCTAGTTTAGGAATTTTCAGATTTTAATTTTCTGTCAAAAAGCGTTAAAAAAAACAGAAGCGCACACTTAGGTTAAAAAAGGACTCGTAATAAGCCATAATTAAACCAAGTAGAGGAAAAACGACTTCTAGGGGTAATGAAAGTAATTGAACCCTAATTAAGTTGAATATCAAGCCCTCGAACTCGTACTCTACTTTCCTAATTTTATCTAGGAAAAAATTAGGTGGCGACTCATAATAGGTTCCAGTGAGCTAGCTTAGGATTTAATAATTAATGTTATATGACATAGTTATTAATGTTAGGTTATAAGTGGATCTAAAACCCGACTAGATCCTAATCAACTCTAGTCAACACAGGATAGGGTTTAAAAATCGAGGCTCACAGACTGAAGACTCTACTGGGGACAAAATCTTAATTTTAACTTGTTTAATTTTAAGAAAGAGGGCTTAACTCGAAAAATGTTTATTCATGGCTTTATTACATTGTTTGTTTACTTTTGTGCGCAATTTAAATTTCTACACCTTTGCATCATATGAGAGTGAGGGTCCACGCAAACCAATTTCACCCCAGGACCCGTTTGAGGGTCCCCTGTCAGGGACTCACACCTTTTAGGTGATATGAATAAGTAGGGGAAAAGAGGAGGGTGTCGTCTAACCACACCCCCTTATTACTTGGGCTTTAGCCCCAAGCATTTTCCTGCCAGTGTCCTTACCTGGCCCATTTGTTTGGTCAGTCAAAGACCCGACCGTAGACGCACACCTTCAGGTGATGTGAAAAAGTGGGGAAGCCCAAAGAGAATAGCGTGCAAGCCCTATTCTTTTGTGGTAACCTGGGCCCATGCCCCAAGCACCTCTCCAGATCAATCCATACCCGGTTTAATTTAAGCGTTTAGTGAGGACATGTTGAATTTGTGTGGGCCTTGTTTGCTTGTATGATCGACCCACTACCAAGCCTAGAAATTGTTAGGAACTTCTCTTACATCAACTCAGCCCAACCCGAATTGGCAGCTTTATTGCTTACGGCCCAAGGGCCCTGTTTGGTTTAACATGTGAGTCATTTGGGCTTCAGCCCAAAAGTTTATATTTAGGTGATTTCTCTTTCGGCCCAATTTGAATTATCAATTTAGTTCTAGGCCCATGAAAAACAAATCCACCTAAGCATTCCATGAAAATCCATCAGGCCTCTTCATTTCAAGGCCCATTCTGGTCTAGGAAAACTTTTCACTTGGGCTTTGGCCCAAATTTCTAGATTGAGGTGTTATCTTTTAGGCCTAATCAGAATTACTCGGCCCAAACGAGTTTTAAATTAGAACACCATGTTATCAAGTACTCCTTCCCGGCCTGGAACTTCAGTCCAGTCCTCTTTCATTTCTGACAGACGACATTTTAAAAACAGGTAAGCTGTCATCACTAGCATGGAGGGAAAAGGAAGGCTAGTTACAGTAGGGTATAGGATAGAATAGTAGAGATAGAGCTTAGGCTACAAGCCATGGCAGAAGCCTTAAAAGAGTTAAGAAACAAGATCAACTCTCGGGATGCGGACTTTTATAGGGCCGCTAATGCAAGAGAGAATGGCCAAGCTAAACTAGAAGCCATGATGGCTGCCATGGAGCGGAGACATAGTGTTGTTAGGGATGCCATGGAGTCAAACTACGTCACCGCAATCGAAGAAATGAAGGCAAAGGCCCTTCCCTGGAGGCCAGACGTCAAGCCCAGGATGCACTAGTAGGTAGGCTTCTTAGTTCTCTTCACGACCACATTAAAGTCGGCTCCTTTGGATCCCAAGGATTGCAAGGGAATGTCGAGGAGATTGCCGTAGAACTCAAAACAGCAATTGGGAAGCCAGAAGCGGACAAGGAGACAACAGCTTGCATCCAAAGTTGCACCCGGAAAAGGTCTAGGCAGCATGAGGCGAATGCCGGTCAGAGAGAACCAGGTTGGATCATTGGAGCAGTAGAACCACCCCGACAGAGCTCCCGTCGGAGAGAATTTTCAGACATCGGCCAACCATTAAGCCAGGCATTTGCAATGCTCCAGGAACGAAACATGCTACAGCCTCTCACTCCCCGACCTGGGGACCCTCAAAAAGGAAGGAATCTAAGTGAGTTCTGTTGGTACCACCAATTACCCGGCCATGATACCACTGATTGCCAAGCTTTGAGACACGCAATCCAAGATCTCATCGATCAAGGGCATCAATTTCAAGGACATAGAAGTGTAGGCAGGGCATCCATGCCGGGTCTTATTAGAGTTTGTAGTCTTTAAGTATTGTTTTGCTTTTCAATTAAGCAGATTTCTTTTTATTAGTCACCTTTCGACTTTCATAGTAGTTAGTCCCCTTTATTATTTTTGGTAGCTCTCCCGAGTTTGTAATTTCCAACGTTATTTTTACATTGAATAATACATGGTTCCATTTTCACAATTTCCATGAAAAGCATTTTCCATTCATTTTAAAAAAAACGAGCAACCTCATCACTCCGTCCATACTCACTACAGCTCCTCATACAAATACCACCTTCATCATATACACCCCATGTGTCTCACCACTCCACTTTCTCAACAGTTCACCAAATACATAAAGCCAAAAATTTGCTCCACAAGATCACCCCATCACCACTCACCACCATCATTCATCATACAACCACCTTCCACAAATAACCTGGGTATTCAAAAGGCTTGTCAAAAGACCCCACAACAATACTGGGGGCAATCTGAGTTGAGGAATGATAATGTTTATTTCTTTTGTTTAAACGTGCAAACAAGTCTCTAAGCGTACACTTCATGAGAGTGCCTTGAGTGGTAAAACCAAGAGTGAAAGAGCGTGTCATTTTTACACTACTCCAGTAAGATTACATTCAAAGGTAAGGTAAATGGCATAACTCCAACCGAAGGAGATAATTTGTAAATTTACGCTTAAACCTATGAAAAGTAACAAAGAACAGATACACAACTATTAGGGATGACGAAGCACCTAGGTACAGCACCACACAGCCAAAAGCTTATGAACCCTGACATTACACCTTAGGCACCCCCGCTGAGCTTTTCGTATACGTTCTCTTTTACGACACTACAAACTCCACAAACAAGCCAGCCAATGATGAATAACTGACCCAGTGACCAAAAGAATCAAGGAGCCCGACTTCCAAACAACAACTTCACAAGTCCAATGAAGCAAAACCGCTACCAGCATGACGAAACGATCCGCAAATGGTCCCAAAGTGACACAGGATCCAAACGAGCTAACGTCGAAAATAGCTCTCAAAGTTCAAAACCGGGAAACACAAGAACCCCGAAGGAAAAGGGATTCAAAGAAAGGCAAACCTGAAAAGCCTCGAAGAAATCCAAAATTGGAAGAAAGAGTGAAGGTGCAAGGAACAACCCAAAAGTCTCAAGCGAAGTCATCATGAAGTAGTCAAACGACTTCAAAACAAAGAAGGCAAGTCCGAAAGAAGGTGCAAGTTGCAGCTTTGGTCACCCTTATAGCTCCTCATATCCTAAACATTCCTTTATTGTCCCATTGTCTTTCATCACACCCCATAGCCACGTTATAAGCTTAAAAGACTTCCAAATTAGTAGTTGTGTATCCAATCATGTGAAAGTAACAGGTTGAACGTGTAAATCTAACAAATGTCAAATTCAATGGTTGAGATGTTTTGTCCAAAAAGAGGGCACGAGTGCAAACATTAAACACTTTGAGTGTAGGATAGAAAGCACCACATCAAGATAAACCCTGACCTTGTGAGAGTAAGACTTGTTTTTGCGCAATTAATCAAAGAAAATATTGGGGGCAATCGAACGTTCTGATTGATTGCCATAAAATCCTAAAAACTCAGATCGCCTTAAGGAAAAATACTGGGGGCGATTGTTGGTCCCAACAATTGCAACAACGACACTGGTGGAGGCCCAAAAACCCAAAACCCAAAGGTTTAAAACCCTCTCATATCACTCAGGCCCGTCCTAAGCCCTACCTCCACATTCAAACATCCTCAGGCCCGTCCTAAGCCCTACCTCCACATTCAAACATCCACAAGCCCGTCCTAAACCCTACCTCCACATTCAAACATCCTCAGGCCCGTCCTAAGCCCTACCTCCACATTCAAATATCCACAGGCCCGTCCTAAGCCCTACCTTCACATCAAAATTCACTCAGGCCCATCCTAAGCCCTACCTCCACTTCAAATTTCCACAGGCCCGTCTTAAACCCTACCATCTCTAGGTTTGACATAAACCTTAATCCTTCTACATTTAGACCCATCATACATTTCACTCACTTAGATACTTCCTTTAGGCTCGTCATAAGACCTAGAACCATCCTTTAGGCTCGTCATAAGACCTAGATCCATCCTTTACGCTTGTCATAAGACCTAGAACCATCCCTTAGACTCGTCATAAGACCTAGTTGCATTTCTTTAGGCTCGTCATAAGACCTAGAACCATCCCTTAGGCTCGTCATAAGACCTAGTTGCATTCCTTTAGGCTCGTCATAAGACCTAGATCCAACCTTTAGGCTCGTCATAAGACCTAGAACCATTCCTTAGGCTCGTCATAAGATCTAGTTGCATTATCCAGGCGCGTAACAAGACCTGGCGACAGAAAAGTTGGCGAGGTGATGGCAATAAATTCTCCTGTGTTATGTTAGCTTACTTTGGGATCAACAAATGGTGAGCGAAGGCAATAAGTCCCCAGGGTTTTTACCAGGAGTTATCCCTGCACACCGGCTTGGGGGGCGATGGCAATAAGTCCACATTGGGTCCAGCCAGGAGCAATGGCACAGGTTTCGGTCCCCAGAAGCATCCGAGCATCATCAGCATCAACATCATTAGCATCATTAGCATTTCAGCATTCTTGTATTTTATACCACCCAGTTTTCACATCCTAGGTAGTCAGCACCTTAAAATAGCTCGACACATTTTTCACTTATAGGTAGTCAGTGCCTTAGAATAGTTTGACATCATTTCATTTATTATAGGTAGTCAACGCCTTAGAATCGCTTGGCATTATTCCATTTTCATCACTTAGGTAGTCAGCGTCTTAGAATAGCTTGACACATTTTTCACTAACTAGGTAGTCTGCGCCTCTGAATAGCTGGACGTAGTCAACTCAGTTTCAGACAGCATGGAGGATTTCGTGGAATCCAAAATTTTGGGGCATCACTCAAGCATCAACCAGACTTTTCATATTCATTACAAAGTCTAGTTGACGGGGGGTAATCTGTTATACCCAAAATTTTGACCCCCTTGGTTAGGGTCTGTAAGGCTTTAGTGTTGTGAGAGGCACTTCAATCAAGTAACGAGGGACTCCGGCTCGATCAGCGCATTCCGGGGCACGGTGAGCAGTTTCATCATCATTAGGGGCGTTTTCGTAATTTTTAAGGCTCCCAAGACCTCCTATAGGCTTTCTCTCTACTCCAAAAGATGCTCAAATCAGCTTGAAACGTTTTGAAATTTTAACCCATGATAGAGGATGACATTTTAAGCATAATGGCCTTGGAGTTTTTATTTTTTGAATTCCTAATAATTTTCTAGCAATTTTCGATTGAATCTAACGAGAAATTGAATTTAAAAATATTCCAACATTTAAAAAATTTGATTCCACTTCAGAAAAATCATAATTGCCATCCTTGACACGTGGTTAAAATTTCACAACAAAATTCCTTTGGGAACACTTAATTAAAATGCCAAAAAACTTACTTTTACTAGATTTTCTTTATCTTTAAGAAAGTCTATATAAAGGGATGGATCTTTTGATAAAATCAGAATCTCATAAGCTCAAGAACCCTAGGAAGTCAGAAGGCACAACCTCCTCTCTCTCACATGTTTTTCAACACTCGGCTACCCGAATCATACAGAAAATCCCCTGAAATCATCATCTAAACACGTTTTTCAATTCCCAACGCATCAAACATCATCAAACATCAACCAAACCACCTCCAAAACGTGAAGAACACCACCAACAATCAACAACCAGAAGCTCGGGTCGAACTCAATCTGGAACCGGCATCATCGGAGCCTCCAAAGAATCCCAACATGAAGGATCATCTAGAATTCGAAAGTAAAACAGGTTATAATTCTACTTTTCTAACTCCCCACAACCTTATTAACTCTCTGTTATATTTTGGGCTCAAACCAACCCTTTTCGGCTTCTGTATTGCTAATTGCTTTTATTTCTGCCTAGTTACTTGTTTGTCAAGTTTCGTGCATAATTAGATTTCAAACTGCAATCTTTCAATTACTAACGTATTGTATACCTTTCAGGCTACATGTACATAATTTTTTAGCCGAAAACACCGTCGAGAACCACCAGAAAACCCCCGTCTGTGGGTGGTCCGGATCTCGGACCTATGGTCCGGGACCACGGACGTGTTGTCCGTGGCCACAGACACCCACGGACGGCGGCGGAATTTTAAAATTTTAAAAATTTAGGTTTTGCTGAACTATGTTCGGGCCTACGGACACCCTGTCTGTGGCCCTGGACTTTTCAAATTTGTGTTTGTATTTGAGTTCTATTTTCGTAATTGTTTAGGTCAATTGGGGTCCGTGGTCTCGGACATTAGGTCCGTGGCTACGGACGTAATTAAAATTTGACCTAATTCTGCCTCCGAAACCCTAGTTTAGGAATTTTCAGATTTCACTTTAATTTTCTGTCAAAAACGTTAAAAACTAAAAAAACAGAAGTGCGTGCTTAGGTTAAAAAACGACTCGTAATAAGCCGTAATTAAACCAAGTAGAGGAAAAACGACTTCTAGGGGTAATGAAAGTAATTGAACCCTAATTAAGTTGAATATCAAGCCCCCGAACTCGAACTCTCCTTTCCTAATTTGATCTAGGTAAAAATTAGGTGGCGACTCATAATAGGTTCCAGTGAGCTAGCTTAGGATTTAATAATTAATGTTATATGACATAGTTATTAATCTTAGGTTATAAGTGGACCTAAAACCCGACTAGATCCTAATCAACTCTAGTCAACATAGGATAGGGTTTAAAAATCGAGGCTCACAATGCCTGAGGATATCTAGATGTGCAATCGAATTTGATCAGAACCAAAGGACCATAGGGCCAGAGAGTGTAAGTGCCTAAAGTCATGATGGCCGTGAACCAGAAAGTGTAAGTGTTCAATCGTGACCAGTGCCTGAGGGATCACTCGATATGGGGGAGGACTAAGTGCCAAATTGTCTTCGGATGGACCCTCATGGAGAGTTTGACAAAGGATATTTTTGGTGTCTATGCATGTAGTGACATGTTGTTTGGATGTGTGGTATACATTGAGTCAGACCTTGGGGTCTGTGAGGTTATATAGTGGTTATAACATTAGCATAGAGTACCTATGTGAGTAACAATATTAGATTCACCAACTTTTAGGGCAAAGTTCTTTAAGGGGGGTAGATTGAAATACCCAGAACTTAATTATAGTGATTAAATAATTCTAATATGGTAATTGAGGACCTAATAGTGCCTAAAGAATTTTGGTGAAGAAAATAAAGCAAAAAAAAAAAGAGAAAACGCTTAAAAAGTGAAAAACGCAAAAATGAGCGTTACATGACCATAGCAGCAATACGACCTCGACAAGGGTCTTAGATGGATTTAAAGGCTTAATAATGCCTAAATAATATGTGGGAACAATTCCCAAAGAAAGCAGATCCATAAAATGAATTGAAAACGCTAAAGAAGCTTTAGAGCACGTTTTTCGAGAAAACCCGAAAACATGACTTTGAGTGGTCAAATGGACCCGTAAAAATTATAGTCAATCAAATAACTATAATTAAACAGTAATGGAAGCTTAAGAACCATAAAAATAAAAGAAAAGAGAAAAATCCAGAAAAACGGGCCCGGTTAGTGAATAGTGCTAAACCGGGTAAACTAACGAGCGTTTTCTGTAAAAGACGAAAAATGCCCCAGCGTATGTACCTAGTGGGGGCTGGTTTTTAGCAATAAATCAGCCTCCCCCTCTCTATTGTTATCTAGGTAGAAAGAAAAGAAAAGAAAGAAAGGAAAAAGTAGAAAAGTACCCCCCCTTCTCTCTCCTCTCATTTCTCTTTTCCCTCTTCTCTTTCCTTCCTTCTTCTTTCTCCTCCTTCCCAGCCGGCAGCCCCTCCTCTCTCCCAAGGCTTGCGATTTTTGAAGCTCATCCATGGCTTCTCCTTCTTCTCTGAAATACCCCGACCTTAAATATGGCAATTAAATTATCCTAATATGTAATTAAGAGCCTAATAATGCTTAAATAATATTGGTAAGGAAAAATAAATCCAAAAGAAATGAAGAAATGCTTAAAAAGCGAAAAACGCTAAATAAGCGTTAAATAACCATAGGAGGTATGAGACCTCGGTTAGCGTATTATAAGGATTCTAAAGGCTTAATTAAGTCTAAATAAATAAGAGGGAACAAATCCCGAAGAAAACGGATCCTTAAAATGGATTAAAATCACTAACGAACCTTAAAGCGCGTTTTTCGAGGTAACCGGGAAAACGTGTCTTTAAGCGGGTCAAATAGGCTCGTAACAATTTTGGTCAACTAAATATTCATTAATACATATTAGTGAAGCTGTAGGACCAATAAAAACGAGAAAACGAGGAATTAGTAAAAACTGTCAAAACGGGAAGTTGTGGGGTTGAAACATAATTAACACAAACTTATGTGTCCACTTTTAAAATAAAAAGGAAAATTTAATGTGTGTGTGTGGGGTGCAGCCGATGGGCTTTATCCCCCCCCCCCCCCTCTCACACTCTCTCACACACTCACTCACTATTAACAAAAGACAAAAATCATACAAATAACCCCACTCACCTTTTTACTCTCTCTCCTCCAATTCATTCTCCTCACTCACGTAATGCCACTCACCCTCACCCTCTCTTTTCTTCTTCTTCCTCAACCCATGCGATTTCCATGGTGAGAAGAGAAACCCACAAAAACACCACCTTCTCTCCTTTGTAACTCCCTCTAGACCCTTCCAAAAATTATAAAAATTGTACCATTGGAATCCTCTCCTCAAGAGCTACCTTTCTATCTTTTCAAAAATCAAAAACAACAACTTTCATCTCCATGGGTATGGAGCATTTGGAGCTTCAACACCACCATTAGAAGGCCCTCCTTCTCCTTGTTCTATTAAGGTAAAAATATCTTCAAAAGCTCCATCTTTTTCTAGCCTAAATGGCAAAACGAAAATGTGAACTAAACCCTTGCTTGCTCCTCTTGTGCCCAGCCGGTTTTGGCATTTTGAAAGGTGGGAAAATCATTCTTGAGCTACTCCAAGTATTTCATAAACTCTTGGAAGGTAATAAATTTTCTAAACCCTAAAACCTAGATTGAAACTTGATTAATGGTTAGGGTTAGTCCTTAGTATTGAATGGTGTATATGAATGGTTGTAGTGCTAGTGGATTGAGAATTCAAAATCGGTAGAGAAAGAAGAAGGAAGAAGAGAAAGGAAAATCTAGAAGAAAAACAAGGTAAGAATGCTCTTTTGTGTAACTTGGTAATATGTATGTAACAGTTTTTGGAAGTTCGAAATGAGTAATGGAATGGTAATGTAGTAGTAGTGTAATGTGTAGGAGGATATAAGTATTTTGGAAGTTTAAAAGATGTGAGAAACTTATTGAAAACAGATTGGGATTGAGTTGTTGAGTGCAGGAATTTTGTAGTGTTTTAGTATTGAAATTGTGTATGGGAGCTTGTATATTGTTGTTGTGTGAAACAGGAAATGAGTATTGAATTGTGAACAAGCATATGTGGTGAGAGTGTATAAAATAGGGGAGACGATGGCAAAATTTGCCTAGGATTATAACACTTAGTAAACTAGAAACTAGGTGATTAAGGTGTGTATGTGTAACAGATTTTGATTAAGGAAAATAGAGGGTAAGTTGAGAGAGACGGGTAATGTATTCTAAATGCATTAGGAATGTTAGAAATGTCGATAGAAGAGGGAGATATAGAAGAGGAGTGTAAATGACAAAAATCTGTAGCGAAAAGTATTTAAGTGCATTGTGGAAACTAGGAGGAATGAGTGTACAAGATTTGGTGAAATGGAGAGTTGGACTTGGGTATAGATATTGTAGTTGCTTGGAAATGAATTGGAATGGTAAGATGGCATTAGGAGAGGGAACTATGCGTGGAGGAAATAAGAACCCAAAATCTGTAGCAAAAACTACTTGGAGAAACTATTGCAAGTGTTGAAAGGAAGTAAGGAACTGTGTAAGTTGTTTGATGGATTTAGTAATGGATTTGGTGAATGAACTAAGGAGTATTAGGAGGTTTAATTAGTGCAATAACATGTGGGATTAAGTGTAGGAACAATGGGGAAGTAGTGGGTAAAAGAGAGAACTGAAAACAGAAATTAAAATGCAAATACTGGGCCGGACCGAACTTGCGACCGGACTTGCAAGTTCGGTCGAGCCCAGATTTACAAAGACGGGTGAGCTACTGGAATCGACCGGACTTGCGACCGGACTTGCAAGTTCGGTCGGACCAGAAATTTTCCCCGTCTGTAACCTACTGGAATCGACCGGACTTGCGACCGGACTTGCAAGTTCGGTCGGACCAGAAATTTTCCCCGTCTGTAACCTACTGGAATCGACCGGACTTGCGACCGGACTTGCAAGTTCGGTCGGACCAGAATTTTCCGTCAACCTACTGGAATCGACCACTTGCGATCGGTCGGCCAGAAAAATTTCCATCGTGTAAGCTACTGGAATCGACCGGACTTGCGACCGGACATGCAAGTTCGGTCGGTCCAGAAAAATTTCCCGAGGATAGCTACTGGAATCGACCGAACTTGCGACCGGACTTGCAAGTTCGGTCGGGCCAGAAATTTTCGGTACTGGTAGCTACTGGAATGGACCGGACTTGCAAGGTCGGTCGCAAGTCCGGTCCTGACAAAAAAAAAAAAAAAATTAATAGTGATGATATATATATATATATATATGTGTATGTATATATGTATATGTATGTATATCCACATATACATGTACACGTAAGAAAGTAAACCTAAGTTAAGTAAGAAAGTAAAACTTAAGGTAATGAAAATAAGTACGTAATGTGTAAGTGTAGGAAGCATAAGGACAAAGTAAGTATGAATTAGTAAACATACTAAGAGCAATTGAGTTAAGATAATGATAGTTAGATTTAATCATTCAATTGCATGTATATAATAGGAATTGTTTTGTGAACACCGGAGGAACGTTGGGATACATGTACAACGGTGAAAGGTATGATTTCTTCATGCCCTGTATCCTAATCTGGTTACCCCGATTTGTGTGCTTACTTGATCACCTAATAAGATAAACGCACGAATCGGACTATATTGCACTTACTTGTGTTTGTGTATATTGTTCTTGGTATATTTCTCTTGAACAATAGTTTGTATAATTCATGAAATGAATGGATGATGATATGGTGTAAATGAATCTTGTATTGTACTTATGTATTGTATTGTATTTAGTATGAATGTATATGGGCATTGTATTTGTAAATGTGGCTTGAATATTGACTTGTGCTAATTCCTAACTATCTAACTCCTAACTTAAGTGAGTAAATTGGAATGAGTACAAGTCCGATATAGCTTCGGCCACGCGTGAGGATGAGGTGACACAAGAGGTTGGATCCGATTCCTGGTTCGTAAGCTGGTCCACGGCCCAAATCCCTTAAGTGGGTAGCATCCTGGATTAGTGAACCAAGTAAATCCCGGAGGTGGGACGGAGTAGTCCCCAGGGCCGGAGGTCCCGACGACTTAACTTGAGTAAGAGTAAGAGTAAGTAAGTATGTATGAGTATGAGAATGAGTATGTATGCGTATGTATGAAGTAATGAGTAAAAGAGTAATCTCCACCCGATTAACCCGGGTGGACCAATGAAGCTAACCGTATTGTAAATTGTATGTATTGGGTATATGTATTCGGAAGGAGGTAAGTATATATTTGATGGTTATATTGTATTCCTTGTATGTAATGAAGCGTATGTGTGTATGCTTGCGTAAGTATTCATGTATTGTGTATAAGAGCATGTATGCATGTATGTTGTGTGAAAATCAACCGCATGTATTCGACCAAGTGGTCGGCGTACCCTCACTAGTACGCGGGGTATGCGGTTATCATGCTCGGCGAAAGCTGACCCCTTCGGGGGACATTTTTTAGTGTGCAGGTACCCGAAGCGAATGTGGTCAAGGCACGAGACCGGCGACTACATTGGATAGTAGTAGCAGAATGTAGAGGTGTATTAACTAGCACACCCCTTGTATTAGAAAGTAAGTAGTAGCGAGGAATGGGTAGTAAGTAGTCTCTTAGTGAGTATGTAGGAACTTGGAAGAGGTATTGGACTTGTATAAGGATCCTAGTAAACTCGGTATGTAGATTATATTGTATGGTACTTGGAGTATTGTATTGAATGCAGATTGTAGTAGTAATTGGTAAGTGGAGAATGTATTGTAGATTTGTAGTACTCGGGATTCCGGTCCATCAGACCGATGCTGTATGTAGAATCAGTAGCCTTGTTAGTCACGTGGGTGACTAACGGCATTGTATCACCCATTGTATGTAAGTATATATCCGCTGCGAGTATCTGATGAGTAAGGAGATTGGACGTTAATGATTGTATTAATAGTAGGGGTGTTACAAAAAGTGGTATCAGAGCGAAGTATCGCTCTGATGACTGGAAATACCGAGCTTAGGAATACCGAGTTAGGAATTAGAAGCTTAGGGCTAAGGGCTGAGTGTTAGCATTAGAGATGTGCTAGTTAGGAATCCCGGTGAGTACCGGATACCTACAATACCAGTCCCGCCCGCCGCGAACCCCATTGTATAACTTGGGAAAGGACGCCAGAGAGAAGGAAAGTCCTCTCATACTCGGGGAAACCCGATCTGGCAGTTGTGAAGCAATCACACTGTAAACAAGAACCGACATATAGTAAATTCCAGGGATTGGAAGCCCGGAGATGGATCCCGGTTGAACAGCAATACCCGCACTTGATAGCGGTAGATGAACACTCCAACCACGAGGAGGCTACAACTTACAACAGCATGGGGCGACGTGCTTAGCAGTCGCGAAACCTAGCTAGTCAACCAACAGCAGGACAGAAGCACTAACCGTGCAACGGAATGAAAAAGGGAGCAGTAATGGAACCCGAGACACGAGTCTACGGGATAGTTACTTGAATAATACCACCAACGGCATGCCAGCTGACTAAGGACATAGTCAGGAACGGTTAACTCCAAAAACCACAACGCCAATGAGGTTACAATACCTGGCCAGCATAGCTTACACAGCTACAAGAACATCTACGGGATATAATCCGATAGGACTACAGGTAGTGCCTAAACAAGGTAGGCTCAGTAAACACCATAAATGTGTGGGAACGAGCCACAAGGACGACATTAAACCAAATAGAATGGGAGTCTCCAAGGATTGGAGAAACATCCCGATTATCAACAATCACGTCAAGAGCATTGAGAAGCTACCTAAAGGATCGAGTATACCAACTATAGGTCAATGAGATCAAGGGAAGAGTCGACAGGACTATCAAATACTAATGGAAACCATACCGTGATCGGTATAGGATTACCCAAAAACCACCAGTACCACGCACTTGCCACGGCAAGTGCAGTAAGGACAGAAGTACGTAAAGAAACTCTAACACACCACAGGTACATAGTAATGTACCGTGACTACAATGAAACAACTATGGGATCACAAATCTTGAAATTGAAAGAATGGAACCTTGTAAGGCCTAACGGCCCGACCACTGTATTTAGAACATACCAGTCAGCGAGAGGCTAGACTTGGTCAAGACCTCAAACATGGCTATGCCATGAGAGATTCTTTTAACACCGAACCACTGTTTTAAAACCCAAAATTTTCTTTTCAAAACCTCAAACCTCTTTTAAAAAAAACCTTGGATTTTAAAACCAACCAACATGATTATGGTGAGTATCATAGAATGATACAAGAGGAGTTGGCAACAGAATACTTCACCTAGGCGTGTGACGAACACTACGAGTGTACCCGTTACGGGATGTGGGACAACCGCACTCCGAAGGAGCTTGCGGGCCCGACATATAGTTGGGTAAGTGGCAACGTATCAACATGGTACCCCACGTATGTGCACATGTAGTGTACGACACACGGGAAGTAGTCAGCTCCGTTCTACGGACCATCAGTGAGTTCAAACCAGAACAACTGGACACCTCAGACAATTCAGCATAAAGGAACTCAGAAGACCCATCTGAAGATAAGGAGTAAGAACTAGGAAGTGCAAAAGGCACAGACTAAACAGTATAGACATTGGATATGTCTCAAATAATCTAAGCAATTACCTGACAGCTGGATGGAATGCCCAGCCTAAACACATGAAGGCGAATGCCTAATGTGAACCTAACAATGCTCAACAAACGGGACAGAACTCCCAAGAGCAACCCCAAGATTACCACAAGTACACTCCATCATTGAAGGGGATATCAAACCTAGTCCTAAGCACTAGGAGCAAGTGTAAACAGTCTACCCAAGAACGGGAGACGTTACAACCCAAAAGGGGACGACTCAGCTACAATACCATAAGACGGTATAGAGGACGACACACGTTATAAACATTAGCCGGATGTAGCGGCACAGCCACCAACACCCAGGAGCGATCCTTGAAGGGTGTCTGCGTTAATAACAGTCGAGCAACCGTAACGACATGAGCACGGGAGCTAAAACGAACACTCGGTTAGGACACCGAAGGGATTTCACTTTACAGGAAATGCCCTAAAATACTGAGAGGCACCTATTAACACCTGATTGCATAAAGGGTCTCCTATGAACGGAAGCGTGATGCCACGACTTACCATGGAGCCCAATAATACCTCCAACCTATGACGGTATACGTGGAGTGGAAACATGTATAAGCCGCTTGCAAAGAGCATAGCTTGCAGCAATACGGCTCAGAAGTCGTAAACCAGATACGTTATATAAACTTAAACGGTTGCAAAAC